>JAXCHO010000025.1:2405000-2442500 GCA_036630365.1 Acanthiza pusilla
TGGGGGCTTGCCATGTCTCAGCAGAGCAGGGTCAGGCTGAATATGGAGCTGTAGGTTGATTTATCTCCAGGATTCCTGCAATTTCTCAGATGTCTGCTGGCATCACATCCAGGTAGGGATAGCATAAAGTGACATTTACTATTTCGGTCTTAAAGTGAGTGTGGATATTGTTGCTAATAATCATCCCCTTGTAAATTATAAATGTCAAGGACACCCAAACCCACGTTTTCACTGTGGCTTCTTTTTCAGAAAGAATTTCTCCCGTTTGCAGGCATTGTCAGGCTCGTGTGGCTCCTCTTGGCAAACAGCACAGCATTAGCCTTTAGGGTGTTTGATCCCTGCCTTCAGCTCCTGCAAAATAAATTAATAAAATGGGTGGTTTTTTCTTAGGGGATGGCTCCACTTAAAGTCCATGTGCTTTAAGGTGCCACTGGAATATTGGTTATTAAAAATGAGTAAACGAGGCCGACCTGGGCCAGACATGAAATGAGGGAATATTCCAAGTGTCCCTGGGAGCAGGATCATGGAGCTGGCAGAGGCTCCTGCTGCTATTAAAGCCAGAGCACTGCCGAGGGCTGGGGTGCAGGCACAGGGGAGGTGACATTGCTGTCCCAGCGCCGCACTCCTGCCTCACCCAGGCTCTCTGAAGGGCTTCCCACCACCAGCAGCCACTGCCCTTCACCCCCAGCACATCCCCACTGCCCAGCAGATATTAGGATGAAATCCAGGAAATTCCAGCTGAGCAAATCGAGATCTAAACCATTCCTGACCCGAATGTCCCACCCAGGGAGCAGATGAAATCTAACTCGTTCATTAGGGTCAATCCAAATCAGGGCTGCAGTTACATTTTGAAACCCTAAAGATATCAGTAAGTGCTTTATAACTGTTCCCTCCCCAGAGATAAATAATTAGCAGTGTTTATGGAAAGGAAAACAAGAACAAAAGGCTCTTCGAATGAGTGGCATTCTCTAATTTGAAGTAAGGTGAAAATTATAGAATAGACAGTGTGGAAGAATCCAGTGCTGCTTCTGATGTTGCTTAAACTTCTGGAGGTTGTGTTTTCTCCAGTGAAGCTGCTGCTCAGTCAGAGTGCAGCTCTAAAAGCCTCGGAAAAGACCAAAGATTTAAGTGCTAATTCAGCAAATTATTTCAATCCAAGCTCATGCTTAAATTTGTCCTTCTTCCAGAAAGCACTGGTAAAACTTCCCATTTAGTGTGAGAGAAGGACATCTTTAATCTCGTTAAATTTAAAGAATATTTTATTGCTAGTGCTGTAAATAAGGTTGGACTTGAGGGTGACACGTGGGCTGGGTGAGGCCTGAGAACATCTCCATGGAAGAGGATATGTCTGCAGTGAAAACTGCACCTTTTTCGGGAAAATTGGGAATTTCTGCTGCCAAATCTGTCTTTTCCTGAAATAGTTGTTTGGACCTTCATCTTAGGAGGAGCTTATTGAATGCCCCATGTTGTTCTCCACATGCTCCCTTCTCCCCCAGATTATCCCAATTAATGGCTTTTGTTTTAAATGTATTCTATAAAAGATAAGGAGAGTGAAATAATAATCATCTCCAGTTGGTTTCTCAGTTAAATAACTCTGAAGGAAAATTTCTATATAGGACAGCCATTAAATGCACTGATCAGGATTTTATTTATTTACAAAGTCCCAGACTTTGGGTCCCCACCTGAAACACAAAGGCCCAAAGAGGAGGAGCAGGAGAAACAGTGCCAGGTTTGATTTTCATTGAGTCAGCCCAAGGAACGAAGGTGTGTGTTACACTCACTTTTCCAACCCTTCAGGATTTTGTCTTGGTCAGGCAACAATTCCTGTGTTTTTAAAAACTTTAGCATCCAAAATCCAGCCTGGAAATCTGAATTTTTGAGAAGATTTTGTCTTGCTCGAACAGCCAGTTTTGAAGCCATTATTTTTTAGAGTTTCATATATGAGAGCTTGGTGGGCCTGGCATAATAAGGATGTGAAGATGGATTGTGGAGAGACCCAGAGCTCTCATTAGGGTAGGGAGGGAGGCCAGGCTCTGGTGGGAATGACGGATTGGGCCATCTCGTGCCTTCCTCTCCGAAGGCAGCGCACTGCATTTTGTGTTTTAATTTTAAAGATAATTACTTTCATTTAATCCGGTGCTTTTTAGGAAGGTAACAGTGATGAGGACATTTGTTATGGGCCTATCATCTCAATGCTTGGATTTGCTCCTGGTTAATGAGGAGTGCTGGGGAAAGAGCTGTCCGGGGTGGGTTGTGCAGATCCTCCCTGGCTGTGGCAGCTGCTCCGTCCAAAACCACCTCAGCACATTTTGGTTTAGAGATTTCTTCCCAGTGAGAGGAGTAGCAAAGCTGAGAGCTGAATATCCACAGAGCCCTTGATCCCTGCAGGGAATTGTCTTGGCAAAGCAGCCTGAGGCTGTGCCTGTGGTGGCATTTCTGTTCGGATCAGAGCACTTTGGAAGTTTCCTCCACCCGTGGCACCCTGGTTGGCAGAGCTGTGGAGTGTGCAGCTGGGAATCCTCTGGGTAAAGCACCCTGGCGAAGAGGGATCTGGGAATGTGCCACAGGGAGCTCGGGGCAGCCCTGCCCCAGCCACAGTGCCACTGCCACACTCCAGGCTGGATCCCTCAGAATCCCTGCTGCTCCTAAATCCCTGTTCAGACACCTGATTTACAAAGATTCCCGAGTATTGTGCCTTTGAAAATCAGAGTGTTGATCTCAGCCCAGTTTTACTGATTGGCACAGCCCTGTTTCCACTCTGCTGTAGCTCCTCATTCACAAACATTTATTTCACTCCTGTATCCAAGCAGCCATGAAAAAATCCAGTGTAGATCAGACTTCTAGCAGCGCCTAAATAGCGACCTCAGTGACTTGTCCAGCGTGGGAGGGTGCACTTAGAAAAGAAGGAGCTCCGAGAGACATCCCCAAAATTGCTGTTGGCATCAGAGTAATAATGAGAGCGCAAAGGCTGTGTTGGCCACTGAGTCTGGCCACATCCCCCTCTAGTAACAAATTTATATGACATGAGCTGTGATTGATGAGTTGCTGAGTGATAACAACATATTTGCATAGGTGGGGGCACTGTATTTCTAACCTGTTCTTCTATGGCTAAATCATTGTTACTTTTAAACTTTTATATGGTTTGCTAAAGTTTTCTCTACCTGCTTTCCAGATTGAGTGAGGCTTGCTTAATAAATTAGAGGAAACAATTTTTATTTATTAAGAAACATAAAATGATCCTTCATACAGAGCAAGGGCATTTGGCTCTTTACATGTCCTCCCTCAGCACCATGTGCTTAAAATCAGCACGTGGCAGAGATGAAGATTGTTTGTAAGAACAAACCCATTTCTATGCTCTCAACCCAAATGCAGCAGGAAAAATACCATTATTTCAGGACTAAAGATAAAAAGGGGATTCAATTTTAAAACGCTTGTGGCAATGAAAAAATATAACTTCAAATGTGAGTCAATTCATTGAGGCCTTAACATTCATTTGTTGCAAATGGAGGGGGCAGTGGAATCCAAGGCCGGAGCCAATTGGCATCTTCCAGGCTGGGAAAGGTCAAGTGGTGGCTCGTGGTGTGTGTGCTGCTCCCAGGCTTTGTTAAAATGCTGGGATTAAACAGAAGTTACATCTGAGGTCAAGTGACCGCAATAACAGGGGACATGGCGAGCCCTCAAATCATTCCGCGGGATGAAAATGACACCGAGCTGACATAATATCTGAGGTGAGATGGAACTGAAATCCTCAGCACCTGAACACTTCACCTACTGATGGCTAACCTGACCCTAACCAATCTTATAATCATACCCTGTCAGGGGGGAAGCTGCGTTTCCCGGAGTGCAAGGTACAGTCACTCGCTTTTATTTATTATTTTTTTTTGGCTCCGGCTCCGCTCCTGGAATGATGTTGTTAAAAGTTTCAATACTCTGCTTTAAGCCTTTCAAAGCAGTGTCTTCCCTGGAAAATCAGCTGCCACCTCGGGGGAGAGAGAGCTCTTTGCCTGCTCGGTCTCTTCATTCCGGGAGCTTGGGTTTATGGAGCAGCAGCGGAATGTGCTCCTCGGGGTATTCAAAGAGACACGGCTTGGGCTCAGACCTGGCACTTTCAAACCAAAGAGCAGAGAGCGAGGACTTGGGGTGATTGGGATTTGTTCAGGCATGGTGAGTGATTTTTGGCACAGGAAGTCACCTTTTGTAGTGGGAGCAGCTTTGAAGAAGAAAGGAAAAATGAAGCTGTTCATTGTACTGTTCCAAATAGTGTCATATTGGGTAACTTTTATGGTGCAACCCCCCCTATTTTTTAAATTACTATTTATATCTCTAAATCTCACCTCTTTAAATTTATCTTTCAAAAATGCATGCCGGAAGATCCTGATTTCAGAGACTCCTTTGTGCTTTTGCATCCACATTTTTCTAGAGAGGGCAAACGAATCTCAAATTAAAATCCCGTTTACATAAGCAGAGCTGGATCAAAATCCTCCTACAGCATCTCCTGAGCCAATGCATTCGCACTTCCCCAAACAATCACTGCCCTGAGCTGTGGGATGAATCAGCATGTATTTAAATCAAAGGCAGCCAGGAAAGACTGCATCAGTTCTGTGCCACAGAGCTGTCAAAGCTCCGAAGAGATTAAAGGCGTGACCCCTTCATCCCTAACATTGCTCCACAAGAGACATTTCTGTCACTATTTCTGCCACTTGGCTTTCTGAGATGCCACGATGCCTTAGGGCGACCTCTGCTACATTTCAGTGTTGTTTATTGATTTCTGACCCAGTGCTTAATAGTTTTCCCAGTCCCCCTGAATGGCTTTTGTAAGCAATAGGGTTTGTGCATCTCACCGATCAATACCTTTTATATTTACAATAAAATTGAAACTGCTTCTGCTGGGGGTGCAGCCCAGCATTTGTCATCCTTCAGCGAGGGAAAACTATGTCATTATCTGAATTAAAACATTTATTTCTGATTAAGAGAGTGTCCTATCTCATTAATTTTTCCCTTTCCAATAGAAAGGGAATAGAATCCTATTGATTTTTGCACTTTTACACATCTCCACTGCTGGGAAGATAATTGAGAAGTTAGCCAGAATAAATGAAGTTTCAAGTCTAGCAGGCCAGCCAATACCTTCCAAATTCAAGGTGTTTTTATGAAGCTGGATTTTAATTTGTTGGCAAGCTGAAGCAGTGGGACTTATTCGGCTGAGTAAATTGGATTAAGAGTAGAATCTCCTTGAAGCGTGTCTTGGTGAATGCTGAGGGGCTTGTTCCCCCCAGACAGCCACAGACTTGCTGGAGATTTATGCTAAGACAGCTTCCAAATTGCCCTCCTTCAAAACTCCAGCTCGCTGCAGGAAGTGGGGATTAGTGGACCAAAAGCTGATTAACTCACTTCTCCTCCATTGTATCCCTGTCTTAAACACAACCCAGCTCCAATCAGCAGCTGAACTAGACCTTCAGATTTTCTGCCAATTGATTACTCTTTATTAGAATAATGGGATTAAATCAAGCTTCATTAAAAAGAATCCTCATTGCATGAATCTCTGCTTCCGAGGACCTTTCAGCAGCAGTGTTTGCAGGGATACCCCAGGCACAGGCCACCCTTCCTCCTCTATTTTCCTTCCCTATTTTCCTCTCTCTGAATGAACAGTCCATATTCCATCTTCATTTCCCGCTTATAAAATCCATCATTGTGTATTCCACTAGAAACCAGAATGGCTGTTTATACTTGGGGAGCTATGAAAGTTTGTGTTTGAATTAGACAATATATTCTATATTTTAAGAAGTTAGACAGAAGAATTTCAGAGCAGGGAAATGCATCTTCCTAAATACATTTTCAGAAAACAGGGATTCCTCCATTTTTGGAAGCAAGAATCAAATCTCTAAAAAATTAAGACTGAACTAGGAAAAAAAAAATCTCAATGTACACATTTAGCTCAGTAATCTCAAATCAGAAACTTCCAGTAATAGTCTGTGTTCTCACTTCTCTTCAAGGATTCTTTACAACTTGGTTTGAAGCATTAATTTGATTATTTTCCAGTAATCTAAGATTTAGAGGCTACAAGTTAAAACAGCAAAGGTTGGAAGTTCTGAGTTTGCGCTGTCTGGCTCTGGTGGGGCTTTTTTGGGAAGAGAGGGAATGTTGTGAGTGTTTGAACCTTATTAGTTCCTAAGGAAGCAAATATAAAATACACAGAAAAAATGCCTCTGAAAAAGCATCGTAAATGCCATAGTTATAACAAATCAACAGCACCAGATTAAAAATGCTGTGTAAGGGAAGAACTTAATTTCTTGCTGCATTTTAATGCACAGTCCCAAGCACCAAAGTATGCAAAAGGTTGAATACATTCATCACAAACATTTCTGTTTTCCCTTTTTACACCAATGAGAAATTGCAAGATTACCAATGACCTTCCTACCAATGAAGCACCATAATTATGGTCATTTGTTATACAACAGAGATGAATGGAGAGAATTTACATAGAATAAAAATATTATTTAACAGCTGTTATGGATGTGTGAAGTGCAATCCTAATTTATTTAAATGCTATAAATATATTGGTAATGTATTCTTTTCAAATTAACCTCATGAACCTTATACTGGCAAAACTTCAATTAATATTGCACTAAAATCCATTTTCTCCTGTTGTGGGGAATATTGAATTGGGGAAAATCTGCAGCTACAACAGCAGCTCACTACATACAAGTTTTTCTTTGATTTTTTCAGTCCTTGGCTCAAGCTTGTGGTTTTGGAATGATTTAAAAAATGCTTTAAATTAAAATTAGGCCAAACAGACTTTTACAAACCAGCTTTCTTTTCCTGTTATTTAAGCATACAATATTGGTTTCTGAATGAGTTGCTAAACATAATTTAAAAACGTGGGGTTTGGTACTGTATTCTGCTGTATTCCAGGACTTTGTGCTCATTTACCTGGCTTGGGAGTGAAATAAAAGGGGAAAAGAAAATAGAGCCAAGCTTAACTCAGGTCTCTCTGGCTGCATATTGTAATGTTGATTTAAAGAGAACAACAGGATATGTGTAGATGTTTGATTAATTTGGAGGCACCGGGGGATGTTTGCATGCGTCTGTCTCACATTTTTGGGTTTTCTCTTTTGTATTCCGTCCATCTGCCCCGAGCTGTCATTATTCCATGTTCATCGACAGAAGAGTTATAGTTTGCAAAAACCTATCAGGTAGGCTGGACAGCAGATAATTGAGGTGATGATCAGTGCTAGCAAAAGACAATTGATAGTGATAGTGTCAGAGGCTGCACCTAACAAGATCTGCACCCTCTGTCTCCTTTAGCCTTCCCTCGGAAAGGACGGAATATGGAATAACATGGACATGTCTGATGTGCATCAATAGATAGGATGGCAGTGCATAATACTTCTTGGAACTGCAATCTGATGGGTGTATCTTTTGACATTGCAGCAGGTTATTAAATAGAAATGTGAACTATTAAGAGATGATCTTGACTTTCAATACATTTTTATCAAAGTCAAAAAATAGTTGACACCATTGAGTGGATCCACTTTGTGAAGGAGCAGAAAAATCTGGCATTCCAGGGAAGCTGAGGATTGCAATTGTCTCGTTCTTGAAGAGGAAGGCAGAGCTCAAACCACTGATATTTCATGGGAATAGAATAATTAACAAACGTGAATATGCACAATTAAACCAGAGTATAAATAAATAGGTAACACTCCAGTTTCATGTGTAAAATTACTGGTGAATGAACCAACCTTGCACTGTAAGAGGTATCAGAGTTTTTTGATCCAGGTTCCCACTGGAAATGCGTCCTCTCCTCACACGTGGCTGACCCAAACACACAGACCCCTCCCCATCCTGATCCACAGGGGGACAGCTTGACCCTGCCTCTGAGGATATCAGGACCCAAAAAATTACTCCCTGCAATTCTAAAACTGAATGGATGGCACTAAACCACAGGAATGTATTTAAATAACCTTCTGCCAAAAGCATCACATCATCTTTACCATTTTGAATTACTGTTTATTTCCCTGGACCTTTAAAAATGTGATTTCCCTTTGTGATTTTAAAAACCTACATCTTTATTTCAACCCAAATGTTCTGTTCCTGCTCTCAGCTCCGTGACAGCCTCCTGCAGAACTTTTTTAACATTTTCACGGAACAGATGAGCTCTTGCACACAAGACCCATTTGGCCAACTCCAAGTGTCCCAATTTTGCACAGCTGCACATTTTCCATTGTACAGGAAGGGTCAGCGTGGGCAGCCTAGGGTAGGATTTATCCTCTTCTGCCCAGCTGTAATGTATGCAAGGAAGTCATGGCTTTGCATGGCTATTAAACACCCTATAGTCTATATAAAAACATGCAAAGTTGAGGCTTAATAGCAATAAAATATTATGGGTACTGCCCTCACTCATGGCTGAGCGAGCGTGGCCCTTGATTGGGTAATTGGCAAACCACACACTGTGGCTCTCTCATGAATAATCATGTTTTTTCATTAGGGGAACAATAGGGTTGCTTAACCCTCTAACTCTGCTTCCCAAAATGCCTCTCCGTGGTTGTGGGGCTCTTCCTGAGCCTCTGCCCTCCCCTCCCAGCCCTGTGCTCGCAGAGCCATTACACTCCTGCTCTGTGGCACTGAGGCTCTGCTGTCTTTTATTTTTCCCCGAGGCCGCTAGCCTTTGGGAGGGACCAGGACACATTAATGGAAAAGATCTGCTCCCTAATTCATGGCATTTCAGAGACCTTTGAATATATTGGGCTCCGGTTGAATTAATGTCATTTCAGTCAGGACAGGAAGTTTACTGTAGTTTGTCAACTATCATTCATTTAGGAAGTCCAGTAATTTAATGTGCAGCAGAGGGCAGGGAGATGGAAGATGGATCTGGATGAATGATGTGGGATTTTTAAAAAAACGTGCGTGGAGTCACATGGGAAAACATCATTCAGCTGATGAGAGCGCGGCGCAAATCCTTCCATGAAGTGGTGCTGATTTCTGCCACAAACTCAGCCTTAGTCAGCACAACCAGCAACACCTGGACCCCCTCCTTCTCCCCCAACTTCTGAGAGGTGAGGTCTGTCCCTTTAATGCAGGGAATTGATTGATTTATGGCCGCGTGATGGATCGAACGATCGTCGACGGAATTACACTGAATTACGGTGACACCGCTTCTGCTCCACAAGCCACTCCCCATATGTCCTATAACTCAAAAGCAGAATGACAATAATACTATCTATGAAATTTATATTCATGATTATAAATTAATTCTTTTTGGCCAGACCAGCAGCAGCAGCAGCCTGGCTTTGCAATTTCCAAACAGCATTTATGGCATTGGCTTGGGAATACTATCTATCAAGCTTGGTGACAAATGTGGCGGATGATGGTCTTTGCCGCCGCTGGCTCCAACATCCACTTGTGTTACAGGGGGAGAGAAAATGCTATAAAACAACAGGAATCCTTGAGCTGCAATTTCTGACCAGAGTTCCCAGCCTAACACCAAGCTGCACAAGTCTTCTGTGAAATGAATATTGCCTGGGAGAGAAACATGGAAACCGCGCTGTGGTCCCGTGTGGAAAGAGCCAGAGGTAGCACAAAAAAGCTGCTGGGGACTGGAGAGGCTGCACCCAGTGTAGGAGCACCTGAGAGAGACTTCAGGGAAATTCAGCCTCTGACCTGGGCTTGTAGAGCTCCTTTCTGTGCAAGGGTGGGAAAAGAACCAGGGCTTTTCCACACAGCGCTGGCTAATTTTTTTTAATTTTATGTAAAAAACCTCAGAAAAAAACAAACAAAGAAAAAACCAGGAGCAAGGAGAATGAAGTGACATCTTACAGCTCTGCTGGCAGCAGGGAAAGTGTTGCAGGTGTGCTGTCAGCAGATCTTGGTGATGGCAGAGCGGCGTGAGAGCAGCAGAGCAGGGCCTGGCTCCCACCAGGGACATGTGAGCTGCAGGGTCACTTCATGGACACTTCGAATAGCCCTGAAATGGCAGCAGTGCCCTTTGGAGGTGATTTCACATCCTGGTGGCCGCACAATGGAACCCACGGATGGGCAGTGCAGCGCAGTCCCATGCTCTCCACGTTTGCTTTCCAAGAAATCTCCTCTGCCAAAGGAAGGCTGAGGTGTGGCAAAGATTGCCCATCAGGGTGAAGCTTTATCCCAGACCATGACACCTGCACAGAAAAGATCTGCTGGCCTACAGCGATTGCCTAACAATGGGCGATAGAAATTAGGAGTAATGATGATGTTTGTATGCAGACATGAGTTCCATCGAACAACCTACGAACAGAAAAATGGTGCAAGACGATAAGTAAGTTACTGCTTTTGAAGTATTCACTTGGCAATAATAATTGCTTCTTTTGCTTTAGAGAAGACATCACACAAAAGAGCCAAGTTAGCATTGCTTCCCTTCATTCACCTCTTATTTAGCCTGAAGGAAAACCTCCAAGCTTCCTCAAATGGATGTCTCTCTCGGAGTTTCTTAGGCTGTGCTCTTTCCAGGTGAGGACCATCAGCCCTGCGGTGCTGGGCAGTTTGCTCCTCACTCCCAGAGCAGCAGGGCTGGCCCCAAGCACCACCTGCTGCTTTCCCCACCGGTCTGGAGTGATTTCCAGCCCCCAAAGCATTGCTGGAACTGTCATCGGTGTGACCAGCTCCGAGATCTTTTTGTGGGGAGCCTTCCACCACAACCTCCTGCTGCCATGAGGGAGAGGGGCTGTTTGCAAGGCTGGGACTCCCCCAGTGTCCCTCTGGCACCTCAGGACTCTGGAGCTCACCCCACCTGCTCCTGTGTGGCTTCCATGGCATCAGAAAGTCGCTGGTGTCCCTTTTACAAAGCTCTGCTGGTGACAGTGACTCTTCCAGGCAGGAGCCCCTCTGTGCAGAGGGACACGTTACCACCATCACCCTATTAGTGTGGGCTCTCTGGAGAGTGAGAGTCTCTTCAGCAAGGCTCTGAGTTATCCTGAGTGTTAAAAATTCCTGCTGTTGTCCTGGTTATAAACACAATGTTGTGGGAGCAGCTCCAGGTGAGAGCAGTCCCACTGAGCTCTGCCTTTGCATTCTCATCCTATTTTCCTCCTCTGCCTTCTCGCTCCAGCCAGGTCAGTTGGCTTCCAGCTCTCCAAACAGCCCTTTTCTACCCATTTATTTCCTACAGCATCTTGTGACATACAGAAAGAACCCACATTCCAGCACTGCGTATAAAGCCACTTTGGAAAAGTTGGGATCCAGTAAAAACTCCATTTCTTCTCTGCTGCCTCTCCTACTGTCAGTAATAACCTGCCCATGTTCCCCGTGCCTTCCCCAGTCTCTATTTATCACTTTCATGCCCTGCTGCCATCCTGTCCAGCCTAACTTTCTCCTCTCCCATCATCTAAATGCCTTTCCACCACCCTTCTATGTAAATTCTGGCTTAGACTTTGTTAGAGTAACAGAAATGCAGCTTTATTGCACTGCAAGTCTCCAACACAGTGAAACCCATTAATGGGAAAGGTTTTTCCATCCGTTCCAAGTGAACGGAGATGCAGCTCTATGGAATATAGCTATGGTGCTGGAAAATCTATACAGACAGCACTGGAGACAGAGGAAGGGTGTTCATTTACATAGCTTGTGGTCTAGGGCGGAAATTCAGTGAGAGATGGGCACATCCTAAGGTACCACAGAGCAGATTTCCTTTGGTTCCAAGTGCTGTGCAGTCCCTGGTGGGAGCACAGTGAGGAGAGCAGGCTGAAAAAGGGCTTCATTCAGCTCTGAAATACAGAAATCTGGAGTGGCAGAGGGACGGAAGATCCCAGGAGCACAAGCACACCTCAGGCTGTGATTTGGGAAGAATTGAAATAAACCCCACCCCGATGGTTCCTGTTCTGTGATTTGGGGAGAATTGAAATGAGCCCCACCCCAATGGCTCCTGTTCTGTGATTTGGGAAGAATTGAAATGAGCCCCACCCCAATGGCTCCTGTTCTGTGATTTGGGAAGAATTGAAATGAACCCCACCCCGATGGTTCTTGTTCTGTGATTTGGGAAGAATTGAAATGAGCCCCACCCCGATGGTTCCTGTTCTGTGATTTGGGGAGAATTGAAATGAACCCCACCCCAATGGTTCCTGTTCTGTGATTTGGGGAGAATTCAAATAAACCCCACCCCGATGGTTCCTGTTCTGTGATTTGGGGAGAATTGAAATGAACCCCATGCCGATGGTTCCTGTTCTGAGGGCAGCCCGAGCACTCTCACCAAAGGTCTGTGGCCACACAGGAGACCAATCCTTCCTCTGGTTATGAATAGATCCCTTCCAAAAAAAATGTGTTCCTTGGCCGTGGAGCTGCATTTTGACTATCTGATGAATCAGACATAAACCATCAGGGGCTTTGAGGAGCTCATTATTCCGAGCACTTCCCGTGCTGTTCTCCATGGCCAGAGCCTGGAAGAGTTTCTGCTGACTCGTCTTTTCCAGCCTTGGAGACAAAATCCTGACCTTGCACAGCAAATTTAATTGTGCCAGGGCTCAGTGGAGACCTCGGCAGCAGGAGTTCCATGGAGCAATCCTTCACTTCCACACCTGCAGCACTCAGAGGAGTTACTGAGGGGAAAAGCAGATTTAGATCCTTTAGCTAAATGAAATATCCTAGCGGTGATAGTTCCAAACTCAGGCACAAATATTGAACTAATGGAATTAGGAGCTGGGGCATCTTCGTTGTTCTCAGATTGAAGAGTGGGATTTAGAAGTGTAGTAAGGCATCAAGATCATGGCTCTGCCAAGTGGCTGCTTGGAAATTCCACTGTGAAAAGAGAAATATTTTCAGAATTACTAATTTGTGAATGGTCACTAGCTATGATTAGTTGTGAAATGTGGCATTTTTTATCAAAAGGGACAACTTTATTCTGTGTATTTGCGTTGTGCTCCCCTCCATCCATGTCTGATCAAACACTGAGGAATAGGGGTACCATTAAAATAGAAAAATTAAAAATGAAATTAAATAGTTTGTTATTTGTGAATCTTGATTTTAGTGCTTCTGATTCATCTTAACCAGTCCCTGCAAACTAAAAAGGGGAAAACTAAAACTACTGTCCCATCCTTGTAATTGTGGCAATTTCACAATATCCAAGGATCATCGTGGAAAATTAAATACAACACACCCTGGGTGTGTTTATTGCCTGAAACCATTGGTGAGTTTGAGAGTTTTCCTCATCTCTATTTCCTCTTCTTGTTTTCTGATTTTAGCCTCCTGCTCACCCTTGCAGTGTGTAAGAAAAATAGACATTACATGGCACTACTAATGATGCTTGTGTGGGTCTTGGTTTGGAATATTTTCCACAAATCTTCCAGGAAAATAAAATGGCAAAGACTCCCCAAAACCTGCAGTTAGGCACACAAATGGCAGCAAATCCAGAGGTGCTGGAAAAACAGATTTTAGCAGATCCACAGAGGGATCTGACAACCACAGGCCTCAGGAAGAAGTTTTGCTGTCTGTGTGTGCAAAAGATGGGACAAAAATGTGGAAAATATGGGAAATACTGTAATTCCAGAGACTGACGGCTTTGAGGAAAGCACAGGGCAGGTAACCCTGTGGATCACTGTCACCTGCTTAGAAACAGGAAAAGGGATATTCAAAAAAACTCAAAAAACAAAAAAAAACCCCAAACCAAAATCCAAACCAAAACAAAACAAAAAAATACCAAAACACCCACACCAAAAAACCCCAACCAAGCAAAAAAACCCAAACAAAAAACCAAAACCAACCAACCAAAAAACCAAAAAAACCCCACAAAAAACCCACAAAAAACCAAGAACCAAACAAACCAACCAACCAACCAACCAAACAAAACCCCAAACCAGTTTGAAAAGGTATTTTGTATATAAGTAGAATGGGACCAGAATAATTTCAGCTGTGAAACTCCAGAGGTGGGATGGCATTCCAGCCAAAATGAATCTACTTACTGAGCTGTAAAACAGGTGGTAAAAATACTGATGAAATTTGAAAAATATTAACGGAACCGTGGAAAACAGGAGCATCCTCAAACACAGCTTGTCTGGGCTGTCTGCAGTTCTAATGGAATTTATTTTTCAAATTTAGTTGGAAAAATTAATTCCCCTGCTGAAATTCCAACTTGCCAACTCTCGAGCCCAGGTGGATTTTTATAGCCAAGATCTAAACCCCTGAAAAATAGCGGTGTGGAGTATAATGGAAATGCTGACACAACCTACATTACAGCTGCACGAGTTGTGCCACTATGGTTTATGGAGAGCCCATTTTGGGGTTGTCAGGTTTTTAAACACAGGCTGCTGTAAATTTGAAAGAAGACTGTCTTGTCTTTAGGCTTTAAGGCTGTACATATTAGCAGAGATGGGGCTGAACCCAAATTTCTCTTTTCTGATGCTTCCCTGGACTCTGGGAGAGCTGGAAATCTCACCTGATCATCACAGTGCCGTCATGATCTCTATTTTTGTTTGTTTTTTTTTTCCTGGGGGGAATTAGCTCTGCTGTGACTGCCTTGTCTTTAGGCTTTAAGGCTGTACATATTAGCAGAGATGGGGCTGAACCCAAATTTCCCTTTTCAGGTGCTTCCCTGGACTTTGGGAGAACTTTGATCATCACAGTGCCATCATTATCTTTATTTTTGTTTGGTTTTTTTACTGGGGGGAATTAGTTCTGCTGTGAAATAGAGTCCCTGGGGCCAAACACAAAGTAGGAGGATCTTCCCCTGGAGAGAAAGAGATTGTGAGGAGAAACACAAGTTCAGTTCACCCTGCACAAGTTCATCTGGTCAGTGACAGGGCCAGGACTGGGCTCCCAGTCCTGTGGAATGGCAGTTTCAGCCCAAAAATTAAAATTTCCCTGTTGCCTGAGGTCTAACACCTCTGGCAGGTAAATGAGTGTCTGTTCAAGCTGCACTGAACAAAGGTGTGGTGTTTACCCCACAGCTTGGCCTCAGAAAATGAAGGATTCTGTCTTTAATTAGTGCCTGTGCAGGAAGTTGAATTCAGGCTGAAAACCTGCTTTCAGTAGCTCTCGGGAAAGTTTATCCTGAACGTGGAAAAACAAAGGAATTGTGGAAATGCTGGTTAAAAACAAAATGTCAGCACTCGTGCCCAGTGTGATTTGGCTGATAACAGCAGCAGGATGTCTCTTAGGGCAACCCCAAAGGTGCCCCTTCCTAAAGTGGATGAAAGCTCTCTTCCATATGCATGAATTAACCCAGGAAAAGGCAAAGAGGGAAAATCTATTTAAATCTGCATTAATCTTTTATTGGCTTTCCCACTTCTCATAAACAGTTTGTAACCATACATATATCATCATCCCAAACATCAAGAGTAACTTCTCACTCAATAATCCAATTGATATCCAGCTGATATATTCGGTAGCAACAGTTCGTAAATGGGCCATTTTATAACCTAGGCAAAGGTTAATCATCCTTAGCTTCTTAAGTGTGATCTTAACTGTGCTGCTCGTGCTCACCAGTGGATTTCCAGCACTGCTCTGGGTTACACTTAATTAGGAGGCAGATTCTTCTCTGAGGTTGAAAGGAAAGCCATGGTGCTAAAATATTATCAGGAGGTGCCCCATTTTTGGGTGCTCAGTGTGACTTGGAGGGCCCTGACTGCCAGGAGCCACATCTCAGCTTTTTCCGATTGTCAGGCTCTTTAAAGAGATGTCACAGGAGCTGGGGACATTAGAACCACTTGTCCTTTTTGTCGCAATTGGCTTTGTTCAGCTCTGCCTGGAGCCTGTCAGGAGTCAATCAGCAGGAAGCCAAAGCAGCCCTGGCTCTGCAGCAGAACATCTGACCTGGTGGCACTGCAGTGACACTGTCAGCAGGATCAGCATCCTGGCCTGGTGGCCACTCCAAAGGCTTCCATCACCCCTCAGCATCCTGCAAATAAAGTGGTGACACAGCTCAATTTAATCTCCCTGATCCCTCCTGAGAACCTCTCCTCTTCAGGCTATTCCCACACAGACAAAAAGATTTTGTCTCACCGAACCTATTTATTGACCAGAGCTGTCACCCCTGCTCTGACCAGTGACCTTATCTGAATATTCAAATCCATTGTAGATCACAAGTTCAAATGATTTTCTTACCCTTTGAAAGCCCTGTTTTCATAGTGAGCTGATTGCACATGACAATATTATAAGGGGTGTAATTGAGATTCTACAAACAAATTGCACCTCAGATTTACAAAAATAATATATACAGAAGTGGGAATGCTGCTGGCATTCCTTTCAGCTTCCTTGGGCTGATCCTCTTTGTGGAGATTGGGATGTCCCCTGCAGGTGTTTAAAGACAGAGGATTTTAGAGGAATGTGCCAAATCTGCTGCTGCAGCTGAGAACCCTCTGATTCCAATTCCTCCATTGGAATGTGTGGGAATCGAGGCCACAGGCCCAGCACTGAAATTCATCTTTCTTCCTTTCCTGAGCATCAGTGACTTCCCTGAGCAGGGAAGCTCCCAGGGCAGAGTCAGGGGATTTTGGGCAGTGGTTCTAATGGAGCTGAAGAGGTGCAAACTCAACACATTCCATCTCCTGATTTTTTATGGCATTTCCCATTTCAGTTCTGACTGTACTTCCCTGATAGTTTTTCTTCTTCTCTGATATTTTGTCACAAAGAGCAGAAGGCAAACTTCACAGTATTGCACTGAAACCTTCATCTGTGCTACCTGAATGACCTCAAATTGTCAGAATTAACTGAACCTAGTAAGAAACCCCTCATCTAAAGTGGTTTTTATCCAGCTGTCTGCCTGTCCATCCACCATCCCTTTGACTTCATCATCCTGCTTAAAGATGTTGTGTATTTGCTGCTTTAAAGAATAATGACACCACGGAGTCAGAAGAACCAGAATATCTGAGGTGTACACAATTAATGAAAATTAAACTCACAGAAAATTTGGCTTGCTCAGACTCCTGGAACAGAGCAGGAATCAGTCCAAGTCTGGCCAGACTCTGCAGAGGTTCATGAACTCCACAGACCATGTCAGTGTAGCCTCAGCTGAGAACAGGAAGCACAAGGCAGGGAAGCAGATTTTAAAATTTTGTGCTGTATCAGTGAAAAGAAAGGTGAAACATTACAATTTCAAAGCCATGAACTGAAAAGCTGTGGGTGAGAAACACCACCCAGATGTTTGTGGTGACCTCTCCAGCAGGAGGAGTCCATGGATGGCATCAAGGATGTCCTCAGGAGGAAAGCCCAGACACAGAAATCCCAGATCTCCCCTTCTCACAAACATCACAAAAACATGTGAAAAACACTTACGGGCTTTTCAGGGGTGGGAAGTGCTGCACCTTCTGCTGGTGCTGGCTGGGAACACCAAACTGACAGAGCTTTCCTAGCACTGGGTCCCTTAATTTCCCTGTCCCTCGTTTTCTGCACCTCTGAGAGCCACCCTGAGGATTGTTCCCGCTGCTATTTATTCCTACTTTATTATGAAGTGTCCGGTGTGGAATATAAGGCTTAAGTGCAGCCAAGTTCATAAAGCCTTTGGAGCTCATTACATGGATGGCAGTAGGGGAGTGCAGAGCGTTGCTGTAAATTTAGATTTTCTGCCGTATGTTTTCTAAATGCCAATATAAATAGCCCAGGAAATAATAAAATGAATAAAACACACGACTTCATTCGAGTTCCATTTGGAAAGACAGGGTGTGAAATGAAGAGCTCTGCTCTCCAGGCGGTGATCCCCGTGCATAGCAGAGTGTTTGTCCTGAATTTCATTGCTTTGGAAAAAACTCATGGAAACTCTTGATTTAGTTGGTGTTTAATGTGTGTTTTAAATAACTTCTGGGATATAATCGGCTACCGAGGGGATCCACAGGGGAACTTAAAGAGCTGTAAAATTCCAGCTGTGGCTCTCCCTGCCTGGCATTGCTTTGCTGGGCACACAAACCCCAACATTCCCAGGTCCCACTTTCCTGCGTGGCTGTGACAATCCATGGATCCAATGGATCCGTGGGAGCCACAGGGCAACACCAGGGCCTGGGGCTGAAATCCACTCTGCTTGCTGGAACAGCAATGCTCGAGCCACAGGCAAGTGCATTCATGTCTCCAGCTATCCATAAATGAGAAATCATGAATGGCAACATTCTCTTTATTGTTATTCCAACAGAGGCCTTTTTCCCTTTTCTGAATTTTTTATTATTAGAGCCTCTGGTTTGTTTTTCTGAAAACCGTTTCATCTGCTCAGAGCTTTGGCACATAAGCACTCCCTCCTTCAAATAAACCCTAGTTATCTTTACATGGATTGAGTGGCTCTGCATTTATAAAATTACAGCATTAAATAACTCAGGCTCTTAAGGAACACAGGAGGAAGTCACAGGGCCCCCAATTTTGCCAGAATCCCTAAAATCCTGAGAAACTGTAGCCACATTGGAAACTGATATGAAGAATGTTGGCAACATTTGAAATTAAGTGTTTTTAATATGCTTAACCATGCGTTTAATTTCAGCTTAATGAGACAGTTATTGTATGCTGACTAAATACCATGAGCTTATTAAAAACATATTTACAGAGATTAACAGTGATGTAACAGATACATATTTATGCCACCATTGGTAAACTGCTAATACCACGTTTTTAATTAATTGGCATCTACTCAATATACAGTGGGGCTCTGGAGAGATTTATTATATTTGGTTTGTGTTGATGAAGCACCAACCGGTTTAATGAGGGTTAATTGATCTAACTAACTATTAAAATATACATTTCCTATTCTGGGGTGATCAGGGCTTAAATCAACATACATTTGTAGTTGCACTGTTTTAGAATCTTTCTGTTCTTTCTCACAGAGAGTGGAGATAAACTGCATTCTTTTACTTTCTTAATCTCTGTGTTTGGTATTAGGTGTTATTTGGTTGTGACCAATGGTTTTAGGAGGTGGATTCTTTGCTGACCAATAGTTGCTAGAATATGAATGGATATAAAAGAGGTTTCTTGTAAATAAACTTCCCTTTTCGCTGTCTTGGTTCATCTGCCTGAATTCTCTCAGCCAGCCTCTGCAACCCTCGGGGACTCTAAAGCCACATACATTCAAGCAACTGGAATTTAGTCTGTGTTCTCCAGGATAATCCACCTGCTCACAGGTGAGTGGGGGCTTAAATGTTGAGTGGGGAGCAATCAAATTTTCCAGGAAATAACAGAATAAGAAATTAAATAGAAGAAAAAACCAATCCCAGAAATACCAAGCAACAGGCAGGGCGTGAGGAGCAAAAGTCTTCAGGGTTTTTGGAAGGGTCTCAGATGAGGTCAGGTGCTCAGGGTTGGCTGCTCCTCCTGGGCATGAGAAGCAAAAGTCTTCAGGGTTTTTGGAAGGGTCTCAGATGAGGTCAGGTGCTCAGGGTTGGCTGCTCCTCCTTTGTAGAATTCGTGGGCCCGTAGGGGTGCCTCTGCGGTGTACAGACGGTTTGGACAGAGCTCTCGGGAGTCGCTCTTAGAGCATGCAGGTTTATTGTGATAAAAAGCGTGGAGGTGAGAGCCTGCCAGGAGCTGCAGGGCACAGCACCAAGACAGGTAAGGGAGGTGAGAGAGAGAGAGGTCCAGGAATCGGGGAAGCGGAATACAGAAGAGAGAGTGGATCTCGATTACAATACAATAAATCATGTTCTGTGCTGAATATTCTAATTTTCACTAACCAGTCTAGGACAAGATACAAATTCTGTAGCATTTACATACAGCCTATGAGCATCCTTGTATTACCATATTGCATTATATTTTAAACTCTAAAACTGCTTTTTTTTTTACTTTATGCTAAGTTAGTGAAGTCTACTCTGACCCTTGGGCCTGCAGGCAGGCAAAGGCTATTGTCTAATCAAGGGGTGGCCATTGTTCAATCAGAGAGGGAGATTACCTGGGTGGCCATACCATTGTTTTTCAGTTTATTCAGTAACTGAGGTTTGGTATCTCAAAACTTGTCTTCATTTCAATCTCGCTTGTAATTTCTATATTTTCAGCATCTTTTGCCAGGTAGTAATTTCTATAAGACTTTCCTATTTCTTCCTCCCCAACATTCCTTGACATGAGGAGCAAAATCTTCGTGGTTTTTGGCAAGGTCTCAGATGAGGTCAGGTGCTCAGGGTTGGTTGCTCCTCCTGGCCATGTCTTGGTGCTGAGCTGAATTCTCGCTGCTCCTGCCGGTGGTGCCACAAACACCACTTTGCCAGGGACCCCCACCCAGGGGAGGCTCATTTAATCCATGGGATCTGTTTTGATAACTCTGAACCATGTGCAACGCTCTCACCACAGCCTCCCAATTTTCCATGCTGCTGGAATGTGTGTGTGCGCCTAATGGAAAATCTACGAGCATTTTCGGAGCGGTTAAAACACGCTTTCCACTGGTTTTAATTTGATTTTACTTTTTTATGAAGAATCTTAGGGAAAGGGCACAGTGAAAAAGCAATGAAAGCCAAATTGCTGTACATGAAGTTTCATTTCTGGAGAGCCGGGGAGATTAATTCACTTGGCTGTGACTTGTTCATTACTACCCCAAGCTAACCAAAAAAATGAAATATCACAGGGAGCAGCTCCTCTCTTGCATAGGTTGTAACAGTGCCCTGATCACAGGCTGTGGAAGAGGAAAATATTCTGCTTAATACTCTGACAATGTCACACCTGCACCGAGCAAATTATTCTGATGCTGCACTTTTATTTACTGATTCTGCTACAATAGCTTTTCTGGCCTTTATTTTGTTTTATTTTATTTTATTTTATTTTATTTTATTTTATTTTATTTTATTTTATTTTATTTTATTTTATTTTATTTTATTTTATTTTATTTTATTTTAATCTGGACAAGGGCCTCATTTTTCAGTGTTCCCCACCCTGGTGTGAGGACGTGGCACTCTCTGATCAGGAGGCTCTCAGCCAAAATTTGCTGAATCACTGATTCTCCCTGATCCTCTCTGCCAGAGAAATGTGTGCAGTTTTCATGTGTGTATGGTGGGGAAAATCAGAGAAAACAAGAGAAGGACCCTCTAAGAAGGATAAAAATAATGCTGATGAGCAGGAAGTGGAATTATTCTCTGTTGCATTGTCCAGGAGGGTGAGAGGCCTGGAAAAGATCAAAGGTGATATCCTGACACAAGGACATCAATAAAAATATTCTACTGAGCCTTTATTTGACACTTGGTTTGTCTGTAGCAGTTTACAGCAGAACTTCAGAACATCCATTTATATTGCTTAAATTCTTTAATGATTCTTAATTCTTTGTTGAACCTTTTTTTTGAGGGAAAAATGTTAACTCTTAATAAGTGACACAGCGTTTTATTCTGAACCAATAGCCTTTTCTTTGAAAACTACTTAATTAACATTTCCAGGTTCATAACATTTTCATTTATTCCTCTTTTTTGTTTTTAAATGGTTTTTTAAGTTTTCCAGTGATAGTGCTAGAGGTTTCCTAATGTATTAAAAAAACACAGAGTGTGCCCAGTGGGATCTGCAATCTGATTAGCTTTCAGTTTGGAGCTGAAGGAGGAGATTAAGCAGAGAAGGACTGCTGTGCTATTAAAAAGAAAACCTGATTTCTTCTAGCCATTAGCCAGTCAAATGAGTACAGCTGTCAGCAGAATGGCTAAATATATTACACAGCGAAGATTAGCAGGTAAATATTTGAAAATTATGCAAGTTTTTGAGTGTGGGAGAAGCTAAATTCTGCTCTTAGGGGTGACTTTTAAAGCTGGAGCAGTGATATTGCAACGCACAGGTTTTGGGATTATCTTTGAAAATCCTCTCTGTGCTGGGGTTCCTCCAGCTCTGGGCACAGTGGGGTCTGATCCTTGACCAAAGCTCCAGGTTGTTGCCACAAGAAATAACAAAAATAAAATTCTAATCCCAGTGGAGTTGCATGAAGCAGCTCCAGATTTTTTTCTCAGATTTAGTGGATGTGGCTTCACCTGGTGCTTCACCTCCGAGAATCAGTTTTTTCCTAAAGACTTCCCAAATCCTTTCCCAAGAGTGGAAGTGCTGCTGCTCTCGGCTCTGTCCATTTGGCCTCTGAACATTTTAAGTGGTGAAAGCTACAATGTCTTCCATTACAAATGCAGCTCCTGTTTCCAGCCTTAGATTTTCCATGCTTTGGATCCATCTCATCAGGCATAGGGGCTGAAAAGCAACTTCTAGAATGCTTTCCATGAAGGCAGAATGCACTTTTGGGCCTGAAGCAGACCCAAGTAGCTCAAGCTGTGACCAGCACATCCATTTCTCCCATTGCTGGGGATCTGGACCTTGGTATAGACACGATCAGAATCTATCCCTGCTGGAATCCATTCCCATCTAGAACAGAGCAGCTATTCAACTCAGCCTGCTTTAGGAGGATGCATTCAGGCAAAATGTCATGGAAAAACAAATTTCCCCCTGCAAAACAATTGATTGTCTCAGACAGCATCAAATCAGAAATGAAATCAGAGAACAGAGGGGTGAGTCCTATTAGAAATGGGGTGGGGTAGGGAAGTCCTGAAAGAGGAAGGGTTAGTGACAGATGGAGGTGTGGTAGGGGATGGGAGTTTCCAAATACACTTTAAATCCCCAAAATAATACAGTTAAAACATCAAAAGGGTAATACAGATATTCAGACTGGAGAAGAAAATAAATATGTGCAACTTGAAGTATAAAATAAATATATGCAACTTTAAGTATCTATATAAATATTTTTCTTGTGTACCTTGAGCCATTTATGAATTCACACACACATCTCCTGAGATGTCAAAACCATGTGAGCTGTTGAATTTATCTTTTCCACACATTTTGCAGCATTAATTTGACACATTCTATTTAGGCCCCAGCTCTGCACATCTTTAACTCGATTTGGTTCCCCATTTCTGCCCATGTCTGTGCAGTTGAGGACTGTTCCAGAGGCAGCTCTCAGAGCTGGCGGCTGTGGGACCGTGCAGAGGTGACAAGCAAGGGGACAGGGAGCAGAAGCTGATGTTCAGCACTGTTAGCAAAGCTCCTAAAGCCTAGGGATCAGTGTGTGCTTACCCTGTCGAGCTGCACTGAATGCAGGCTCAGAGCTGAGGTTAAGCAGATGTTTTGGGGAGCAGGGATGGACCTGAATCCAACCTGTGTGTGGCGTGAGCTGGCTCGTCACCTTTGCCTAGAAAGATTTCTGGTAGGATGTGTAGTTATTTATTTTAATGTAAAGCATTTGTCTTTCATACAAAAACATTTGCAAGCTGGAAATCCTAAGCAAATATCATTAGCTCATTTTCTAATCAAGTGCTTGTGAGTAAGGGGAGACTGGCTCTGCCCATCCTCTGCTAATTCCTTTCCCCTGCTTTTTATCCTCACCGAGGAGTCCAAGGGTTAAGCCATCCCAACATGCCTCACTCTCAATTTATAAACCAGAAAATCTTCCATAAATCAAAAGTTACAAACAGACTTTGTAATGTCATAACTCTTGTGACGGCTCTGCCTTTGATTGATTCCTATACATACATTCTGTCTGATTACCATAATGTGTTCTTGTGGGACAATTTGAGCAGGGGAGAGGGACGGCGCAAGGAAAGGAGTAAATAACAAATGGTCCTGACTCCTCCTCATCGAGAGTGATTTCAGTCCAATGTTCCATCATATCAACTGGGAAAGAGAGTCTTAGGGTTTAGGCAATCAATTACAGATATGTGTAGAGGCAGACACAATCATTTCCCTGATTGTCACCAGTCTGGAGCAGTGACACAGGGAAGTGATCCATCAGTCTATTTCCAGTGACAATCAGAGAAAGATGGCAGGCACTTGGACACTCGCGGGCCCCTGGATTGGCTGGCCTGTGAGATTGAAAAATAGCTGTATTTCAAACATAGCTAAACCTTTAAATACCTCTGCTGGAAGATTTCAGACATTCCTAGAAAACATTTAGAGCTATTACAGGAGTCGCTCCCATTACGGTGGGTGGTGAGGAGAATAAACCTGCCTGGAAGTGCATTAGAATAGATAGAGTGAAGCACCCACGGTTCAGCCAGGAATAGCAAGTTCCTTTCTGATTTGCCAGCTTTGCTTTCCCTCTGCTTTAATGCTGTGCTTTTAATAGGAAATCTATTTTTTTTAAGCAAAGAACAGAAAATTAACTCACATTAAATCAGAAATGTAGCATTAGATTTAGAGGGCATTTGTTCTGTTGCTTAATGCTTTTTCCTCAGGGTACAGGGTTTAATTTACAACAAAAATCACCAACAAGGTGCAAAGTGTGGTCAGTTCAGCAACCTGAGAAATCCCCCCTTCTGATAACCTTTATAGACATTGCCAGAGCCCTACAGAAAAACAATCCCCACACTCACTGGGCCCTTAGCTGATTTCAGAGTTAATATATTTATTGGTTTTCTGCTCATAGCAACATTCTTTTAGAGAAAGAGAAACCCCACATTGATGGTTTGAAACAAAAGCCCCAGAGCATCCCACAAGCTGTGGAGGGCTGGCTGCAGGCTGGGGAC
The DNA here is from genome assembly GCA_036630365.1 of Acanthiza pusilla. Taxonomy (NCBI): domain Eukaryota; kingdom Metazoa; phylum Chordata; class Aves; order Passeriformes; family Acanthizidae; genus Acanthiza; species Acanthiza pusilla. The sequence goes on from JAXCHO010000025.1 coordinate 2,429,384, forward strand.
GATGGAGGAGCAGCAGCTGTCCACATCCAAGTGCTGGATGAATGATTTTCTGGTGCTGTGAACTTCCAGGCACAGCTCTCACACTCCTCCCCTTCACTAGATCACCGAAAATCAAAACTCAGCCCTGCAGGCAGAGCAGCCTCGCCCGTGGGCACTGTGCAGGGTTGTGACCTTCCCATCTTCATCCTGATCTGTGGCCTCTCCTCTGTCCCAAGTCCCCACCGGGGCTGGGTTTTGCTGCTGGACTTTGAAGGAAGGGATGCTGTGCTAGGTTGGGGAAAGGTGAATCCCTGCTGAAGGCACAGCTAAATTGATTCAGGGAAAATCCTGCCCCTGGCAGACCCAGGGAAGTGCTGAAACCCCAGGGAGCTCTGCCATGGGAGCCAGGGGCTGTGGGGGAGGAGAAGCTTCGCCCAGGGCAGCTGGAGTTGGGTTTTGTGCTGTACCCCCACAAAGGACATGTTTTTGGCAGCCCAGGGAAGGAGGGAAGCTCAGGGAGTGTTTGGTCCTCCCACCCCACGGTTTCTGGGGGAGGTGAAGGTGCTCCTGCAGGGCTTTCATCAGAGGAGCTTCTCACGTGCCTGATGGGTCACAGTGCATGCAGCATTTCCCTTGGGGCTCCCACCCTACAGAGCTTCTGCCGCCCCCACAAATCACACCCAGGAAAGGGAGCTGCTCCTGTTCATGTCAGGACATCCTCACCCCTCTCCTCCATGGGAGCAGAGCGCTGTATTTAGGATATTTATCACTGTCCTGAGAGCTGTGTGTTATCCTCAGGCATTCCAAATGCATGGCAATATCACATTTTGGTGGCTTTTCAGGTGGAAAAAGATGAAAACAAAATCCAGGAGCTCCCATTAAAATGTACCCAGGCCTCCTCCCTAGGACACCGCTGACAAACTTCTTGGATAACATTAGTCTGACGGCGAAATGTATAAAATAGAATTTATTATTAATTCATAAAGAGCTTTGATATCTTATCTATTGCTCTTCCCTTGTAATGATTTTTAATGTCATCATGGTTTTTAATTTTGCATGAAACCCATCGTCGTCTGTTTTCATTTGTTTGGTAAACCTTGTCTGTTTTATTAAGAAAATCCCGAGGCTTCCGCGGGTGGTTCTGAAACAACAAGAATAAAGAAATATTAATAGCGATTTGTTTCTAGCTCAATGCAACATTAATTTTGGCACTAAATTACAAGGATTTTATTTTTTATAATTTCTCAGCCCAGGGAAATATATTTCCCATCCCCAAAATCCAGAAATCCAAATGATGAGTGAAAAATCCTCGGTGTCCTAAGATCTTGTACAAACCTTAACTTACCTTTTATCTACTGTGTGTGCTCCTGCAAGCCAATAGGAGCCATAACTCCATTTAGATAATAATAATCAAATTATCCAAACCTGGGAGAACATGTTTTATAGATTTTGGTCTAAATTTAATACAAAAATGCAGTAGTCCTTGTTTGGAAGAGTTTATTAAGGGTTAGCAAAGAAAAAGCTTTTTCAATAGTCTATAACTCTCTAATGGCCTTTTTCAAATAAAATGGGAAAGAATTTGCAAAGAAACCTATATCAGTGAGCTGCAATTGTAACATTACAGTACAGGTCTATAAATCTTGACATGTTCAGAAGATTGCCTAAACCAGCAATACAATCTGTCCAAACCTCATTGTCTCCACGACCAGCCAGACTCATTTTAAGAAATGTATGTGGTCTTCAACCTAATTTTATCACCTTCATTTGTAAACTAGTCAATCAATCAAAGCATCCTGTGAGTCTAAATAGAAAAAGGAGTGCATTTTCATGCATTTCCAGACAGCACAGTCAAAAATTAATCTCCACTTGATCAGACATTCCTTGCCCTCATCTCAATAGACCATCATTAGGGTCAGCAATGTATATTAAAAATAGAGTTGCAGGGAAGTGTGTGCCGGGGATTCTTTGCGAGGCACCTGCAGCCACATCTGGGAGCTCAGGGCTCCCTGTGGGCAGGGCTGGGCTCAGCAAAGAGCTCTGAGCAAAGAGCAGCCTCTCAATAAAGTCAGAAATGGGGAAAGGAGAATTGCTGAGAATTCACTTGCTCCACCAGGAGTATTCTGCACCCTGCGCACAGGGGGGAACAGCAGGGTGGGTCAGGTGGGATCTCAGATTCCCCATCTCGTGGTGCCTCTCCTGTTTAACACCTGCAGACATTATTGTTATCAATTTTCCCGCTCCACTGTGTATTTGTGTGAGGCCAGGGCAGGGCAGGTCTGTGCCGGAGGGATGGGCAGTGGGAACGCCCCGTGCCCCAAAGCTGGAATTCCTGTTTTCAGTATGGAATCCATGGCCTTTGCTCCTGGGCAGCTTTGGGCAGTGCCGTCCTGGGGCTGCGCCAAGGCAGGCTGGGACTGAGCCATCCTGTCCCTTGCAGCTGCTTTTCCCCCTCAGGCAGCCCTGAGGAGCCAGGCAATGCTGGAATGGGCCTTGTGAGGGGTTCCAGGTGCTGCTGGAGATCCACAAAACAGCAAACCCACCCAACTGCCCACGGGGAGCTCTCTGAGCAGCCCCAGGAGCTGCCCTGCTCGAGCTGGGGCAGGCGGGGTGGAACAGGGCAGGAAATATTCCCCGGGACCGCCAGAGCTGTGCCAGGGAAAGCTGCAAACCGGGGCTGGGCACTGCTGGAGGGCACAGCACATCTTTGGGAGTGTGGAATGTTCCAGAACGAGAGCTGTGCTGCCCGAGGTCCTCTTCCCACCTTCCAATTGTGCTTTTCTCTGCTGCTTTTCCCCGCAGCTGCCACCCCCTGGACAAACCAAAGGGTATGGAGCAGCACAGGGCACAGGAGCTGCAGCCAGGGCAAGCAGGAGGATGTGGCAGGGCTGGATGCTGTCCCGTGCTCTTCTCAGCGAAGCTATTCAGATTTTTTGATCTCAGGTTGAAGTTTCCGAGTGGGAGCTGAACTTCAGCAGCAGTTTCCCCTTCCTCAGCTGAGGAAGAGTTGTTTTCTCTCTCTGGGGAAATGATTCAGTCCCGTGGCAGTCGCTTTTTTTCTCCAATTATTGACTTGCAGCACAAAACCCTCTCCAAACACATCTCAGGGAATGGCAGTGGCAGAGGAAGTGTCGATACAGAGCAATGGCAGCACTGAGCAGAGGAATGAATTCTTTTCCTGAGTAAAGTTTCCCCATTTTCCCTGGCTGGTGAACCTTCCGAGGTTTTTAAATGCCCAATCAGAGCAGGTCAGGCCCGACCTTCAGAGCAGCAGGAGAAATCTGTGCTCCCACCACCCCTTCCCTGCCGTGTGAGTCCCACTGAGCGAAGGTTTCTGCACAGTGAAGTCACTTCAGCCCTGCTCAGGCCCTCGGACCCCTCTGAGAAGAGGCTGGGACAGACCACAGCCCTGTCCCAAAGGGCACTGCCCAGGGGCTCTCAGGGGACACACAGAGCCAGGCCAGCTGAAAGCTGGGCTGGGTTCAGCCATCTGATCAGCTCAGGCTGCAGGAATGGTGCTTTATTCTTCAATTTTATTGGAAAATGCAAGAGGGTTTCAGGGAATCGATGATATATATCCTCTACTCATACTTTGGAGGAGAAAATAATTTGTATTCAAGTGGCTCTGCTGCCACAAGCAGCAAAACATTATAAAGTGGCCAGGGAACTCTTTCCCCAGAGGCTTTTCCTCCTGTGGGTGTTAATCCTTTGGGGACAGGGCCCTGAGACCCTGAACTGAAGATCCCCAAAACCTTGGGAATTCAGAAAAAAACTCCCCAACACTTTCCAGGCTTGTTAGCCATAAGTCCTTATCAGCCCTTAACTCCATATCAAGTTCTCCTGATAATGTGGAGGAGATATCAGGCTTGGTGAGAACAAAATATTGAATTTCCAAGGAATATTCAGAGACTTCAGAGCTGATTCGTCCTCTTTCCAAGTGTTTTTTCCACAAGGGGTCATTGCAGAGCAGAGCAAGGATGACTTAAAAATGAGGTGATTCTTTCCTTTTCCAAAGTGAAGTAGACATTTAGATGCAATTATTTTAACTGGAATTGTTAACAGTGTTAATTTGTAGGTGAAAAACACCACAATGCAATAATAATAATAATAATAATAATAATAATAATAATAATAATAATAATAATAATAATAATAATTTGGTTGGTTCATGTCAACTCCTTTAAGACTGAGCAGTGTTTCAGTTTAACTCAATTTAATAAAATAAAGAGCCAGTCCAGTGGGGGAAAATATGGGGATTTGTATGTGTATAAATGAAGCATTTAAAAACAAATGTAGATTTCTGTGTGGTAATTGGGATAAAAGGAGAAGACTGAAGAGGAGATGTTTGTGAACTGAAATGAAATCTAGCCCTGGAACATCTACAGAGAAGATCAAACACAATTCTCAACCATCAAACCATTGACTCCCAGAGCACTGCCTGCTCTTCTGTTTCCTTTCCTTTTGTTTGGCAAATAAAGCCTTTTCAATAATTCAGCCAAATGCCTTGATAAATACAAATAATTGAGCAGATTAAGCTTAAAAATAAAAACATATTTTATCACATGTAACTTAAAAAGTAATCATATAATTAATGGGTGAAAAACAGAGAGAAAGATTGCCAGAGATTAAGATTAAGCCCTGCAGAAGAGAATGTTCTAACTAGAAATTGGTTTAATTAATAGCACATTTTACATAATGATTACAGTGTAATTGCGCTGACTAGCAGAGTGTCATTAAATATATCCATGCTCCTTTACAACACCCTAAGGCTAAAAATAATGAGTTACATTGAAAATCACTATGCAACAGGTTCATAAATAACATTTAAGCCTATACAAGGCGAATACTTATAAATAATAAATATTTGCCTTTTGTAATTGAAGAAAAAATGACAGCCTTCTTTTTCTACTACCCTGTAGATTGTCATGTTATAATGCTGAAAAGATTTTTTCCCCTTGCGTTCTCTAGAAAGTCTTGAATAATTTATTCAAATGCTAATATTCCACATAGTCTGACTTTGAGGAACAAATATTCCTACATAAAGAATAAATGCCAAGCTGCTTATTACCAGCTTGGTTTTACTTTGCATGGTGCAGTCCCCAAAAAACTCTCACACTCTATTCCACATGTCAAATGAAGTTAGTGGCCAGATTTTCTTCCAGAAGAGTTACATTTTCCATTTTTTTTTTTTTTTAAATTTAAAAATTACCCCTTCTCCCAAAATGTTCATCATGCTCAGAGCTGTTATGCAGCAACAGCTGCTCCTCAGCTCCAAAAAGGACGACTCATAAAGCTGATAACTTTTTAATCTGGAGCTTTTCTCTGGTGGGTCGGAGGATCCAATAAAACCAGCTTGGATTTCATACCAGCGCTGACATTTGAAAGGGCCCCAAATGGGGAGAGCTCAGCTACTGAGGCAGAAATGGCAAAATAAATATCTCCAGGGGCAAAATAAAGCAGGGAGGAACTCCATCCGGGATGGGGGAATGTTCTGGAGCTCCAGCTTTGCTGTGGGTTTTACCTCAGGGTCATCCCGAGGCAGGGTTTGGGGTATCCTCCAATGGAAGAATTGGGGTATCCTCTTCTCCAGTGGAAGAATTGGGGTAACACTCAGCTTTTAGGGGAAAAACAAAACCTCCTGGAGCCCAGAGGTTTGCCGTGCTCTGTCTGTGATCTTCCAGACTCACAGAACCTCCATCCAGGACGGGGGAATGTTCTGGAGCTCCAGCCTTGCTGTGGGTTTTATCTTGGGGTTTGGGGTATCCTCTTCTCCAGTGGAAGAACTGGGGTAAAAAATCCGCTTCTAGGGGAAAAACAAAATCTCTTGGAGCCCAGAGGTTTGCTATGCTCTGTCCATGATCTTCCAGAGAACTTCCATCCAGGACAGGGGAATGTTCTGGAGCTCCAGATTTGCTGTGGGATTTATCTTGGGGTCATCCCAAGGCAGGGTTTGGGGTATCCTCTTCTCCAGTGGAAGAACTGTGGTAAGAACTCAGCTTTTAGGGGAAAAACAAAACCTCTTGGAGCCCAGAGGTTTGCCATGTTCTGTCTGTGATCTTCCAGAGAACCTCCATCCAGGACAGGGGAATGTTCTGGAACTCCAGCTTTGCTCTGGGATTTATCTCAGGGTCATCCCGAGGCAGGGTTTGGGGTATTCTCCTCTCCAGTGGAAGAATTGGGGTAAGAACTCAGATTTTAGGGGAAAAACAAAACCTCTTGGAGCCCAGAGGTTTGCCGTGCTCTGTCCACGATCTTCCAGGCCCACAGAGCTGAATTTTGGCCTCAAACAAATCAATAATGAGGAAAAAATGGATAAATGTCACCTGTGTGGAATGTGAGTGGGCTGAACAGCACAGCCACGAGGCTTGGGGCACCCCAAAGGCTTCAATGCACAAACAGCTCTTCACACCCTTGAATGGTAATATTTTTTTATTTTCCTCCTTCTTGTTATCAAAGAGGTTTTGGAATATTAAAAATAGAACCAAGTGGGAGCACGTGCAGTGAAAAACCAGCAGTTTGGTGGCAGGAAGAAAATACGGTGTTTGTTGGCAAAAAACCCAATTCTCTAGATGAGGGCAGAAGTCTGATGGTGCAAGGAAAGGATTCTCTGTTCTTGGATGACACAAAATCCTGTTATCCATCACAATCTCTGTTGGTTTTCTCTACCACCAAAATGAACATCTGTAAAATTTCCGTCTACCAGTCAGACTTTTTTTTCCTTTTATTGAGGTGGGAATGACACACCTTCCTATCTACAAGAACATTACTCCTTTTCCTTTTTACCCTAAACACCGTGCAGAAGATGAAACTCTAGCTATATTTGGAGAGTTTGGTGAAGAAAAAAAATTTAATTTTAATGAAATTTCCATGGTGCCGGGGCAGATCATTAGAAGCATACCCTGATTTTCTGTAGGAGACTACATTTACATCTCTGTTGACTTTCTTTTCTTTATTTCTCTCCATTTTTACAGCTTTTCAGAACCCACAGAAAGTGCAAAAGGCAGGAACAGATTTCCAGTGGCAATCTGGGCTGAGGTGGCTGAGAGAAACAACTCCTTCCATATCACACCAGAAACACCTTGGGACCTTCAGTCAGCCCTGCTGGGAGCTCTGGGAGCTGAGAAATGTATGTGTGATCTTTGAAATTATTAAGGCAAATTAATTAAGGTATTAAAAGAGAGAATGAAGGCCTAAACTATTTAATTCTAATTAAAAAGTGTTTATTTGGATCTCGCTCCAGAGCCAGTTGGTATCAGAAGTCCTACATAGGTATTATTAATGATAATAAATAATAAATCACCAATAATAATATATTAATATGTTATTATATTATTATATTAATTATATAATAGATTAAATATATTATATATATAATATATTAATATATAAATTAAATATACAATATTATGACTTGTAATATGTCATTATATATGACATTATCTATATTATGTAATTGTAATATTATGACAATATAATATACAATATTATATAATATATATACATATATATACACATATATATACATATATAAAAAATATATATTGTATATAGTATTATATACAATAATATACAATATAATAGTATATTAAATATTATTATATTAATAGATTTAAAATATAATTAATTAATAATACCTAGAAATACAAAGGTATTGTTGCTATTATAATTATTATTATTATTATTATTATTATCATCAGGAGAAAACAGGGATTTTTTTGCCACAGAAAAAGGAATAAAACTCCCAGAGATTAAAAAAGTTTCAGTTAAGTTAAGACAAAATACACCACCCAAAAGTCCAAAAAGGCAGAATTTAACGCAAGAGGAAAGGTTAAGAAAGACGAAGAAAGAATCTCTTCCCCTGTTTATTCACTGCTGCTGGGCAATAATATAATTTCCAGTCTCACGTCTCTATTTCAGACCACATATGGCAGTAATATTGGATGTTCACCATCACAGCTTAACCATGACTAAACAGCTTGATGAATGTCATGCATCTTATCATCATACATGCATATTTTTAAATATAATTCACTTTTGATCTGCACCCTTGTGCAGCGGTGAATGAAAACAGTTAAGATTTCTTCCACTGTCTGCCTTTAAATGTATTAAACAGCCCTGCTGTCAATAGATTATATTCTTGTACAATGATAATAGCCCAAAAAACTAAGAGGCCTTGTCAGGAATTGCAGTTGTCACAGTTTGATGCAAATGATTTTACTTGGTGTTCATCTGCTGCACAATCATCTCATAATCTGGATATACATCACAGCATGACATGTAAATTTCCTGCTACTCTGCTTTCATTTCCAGAGGCAGCAATCAAATGAAAACCATTCAACCTCACCAAAATGTATAAATAATTTTCATTCAAACATATTAACAGTCAAAATATGAGAATTTATCACAGAGCACTATGCCTTTTAAGAAGCAATAAAGACTTTACTTTTTAAGCATATTTCTACTTAGAAAAGTAATATGAACAGTAACTTGTGGTTTTAAAAAGGGGATTTTAAAGTCCACACATGGCACCAAATCTTCAAACTTAAGTGGGTTGGTGCAGCTCTGCTCCATGTATTTCTTGGGAAAAATTAGCCTAGGAGAGAGTTAGGAAAGGGGGAACAAGGGGTACTCTTCAAATGATCCCTTTCCCCTCAGATTTGCCCCAGAAAATAAATTTGAGTATTAAATACAAAGAGCAGAAAATAAAATGCTGTGTCACAGAACCTGATGATACAGCAAGGAACACTGTATTTTTTAAATTCATTTCCATTTGTACTCTAGATCAGATTTTAATTTAGTTGAATTTAAGGATTTTTTTAATCCATCCATTTTTAAAGGGCTGTTATAAGCACGAACACCCTCAAAAAAACCCAATATTGCAATGTATCCAATGAAATCCAAAAATACCAAACAAGGATCAGGTAGAACTCCACTCCCACAGTCAACTATTTCCTTTCTGATCTCTTTTTGCTCTGGTGGGAGCTGTCCCTGCCCATGGAATGAGATGATCCTCGAGGTCCCTTCCACCCAAAGCAGTCTGGGATCCTGGGCTGAAAAACAACAACCGAAAAAGGAAAATATTTGCTGTGGGGGATGCAGGTCTGGGAGCATTTCCCAGCTGCAGGGCCAGTGGGAAGTGCTGCTGGTGGGCACTGGGAGCACTGGGGCACTTTGTGTGCAAAACAACTAAAACCAACCTGCATTTTTTGCTGAAATGAGCCTTTTTTGGGTGTTGCAACCTCCTTCCCCAGCCACCCTCCCTGTCCCTGTGTCACCCAAATCTTCACCCCAGGGAGTCACAGAGCCCAGGCCCATCCCTGCCAGGCCAAGGAACACACGAACAAAGAACACTTTGCTGCTCTTATTAATGGTGGTGCTGAAAAAATTGCTGCCTCCCTATAAATTGGGTGCTTTTTTTGAGAAACAGGGAAAAACTGCTAAGATGACAGTTTTTCCCATTTTTCCAGTGAGTGTGTCTGAGGAAGTAGAAGTGCAATAACCTGGGGTACAGCAGGCTCAGCCATTTGAAATAAAACTTTGCAGTACTAATGTTTTTGTAACTGCTTTCATATTGTAATGATATTTTTCCAAGCACTGGTTTTATTTGATCTTAAATACCTTTTTGGGAAAGTCCAGTGAGCTGACTCTAATAAAATCATGCTATTGAAAAAAGGTTTAAGTGGAATGTTCAGAATAAATTACAAAACTGCATGCAAGAATACCAGCTAGTGCTGCAATAAAAATCTGGAAATGAGGATCCTTGCAATATATTTTAAAGAAGTAGTATACTTTTTTTTTGTTCATTTTTTTCACAGAATGTTTCATAATAGAAAGCCTTCACAACGTGAAAGAGGGTGAATGAATAACGAATGAATAAACTGCCAAAGAAATTGCATTTAAAAAAAAAAAACTTCACTTTTTTTCTTCCTAGAGCATATATTTCATATCATTTTCAATAACTTTTGGAAGATAATAGGAAAAGTAATTCCCTTCCATTTTGCTGTACCCAAATACTTGAATTACATCATACTTAGACTGTCACATTTCACTCTCTTTCTCACACACACGTTCAGACCCTTTGTATCAGGAGCTGATATCAGGAAGAGGAGAGAGTTGTTTTTAATCTTATTCTGGCAAGCCCTGAGCCCACAGTAAAGGGCTTCCAGAATTTAATTTGAGGCTTCTCACAGCCTTCCTCTCTCCTGTGGATCCAACACCAAATTCCTCTGGCTGAGCACAGCTCTGGGGTAGAATAGCTGTTCTTCCACTCAGGCTCTCTGCTGGATGCATGTAGAAGAGAACGAGGGAGGAGCCAGGCAAAGGAACGCACACAAACAAAATTAATTTAATTTTTATTTTTAAAATTTGATTTATGTATTTTTTTGGCCGGAGCAAAAGCTTGAAATGCCAGATCTCCTGGAGCAGAGGAGAGCCCAGGTGCTGTCAGGGTCACCTGGAATCCCTCCTGTCTGCCGTCACGTGTGAGGAGCAGGAAGGTATGGCCACTTCCTCAGCTCTGGTGGCCCTTGGCTTGTGGTTGTCCACCAGCCCAGGCTTCAGGCAGAAAGCTGAAAAGAATCTTCTCAGGATGTTTCCACTGCAGCTCCATCTGGGGCCTGCTCAAAGCTCCTGGGCCATTCTTCAGCCAAAAACTGAAATCCTCCTTGTTCTTGATGGCTTTGTGCAACCTGCTCGAACATCTTCCAGCAAATGCAGCGAGAAAGGAATAAGTCAGACCAAAATTCCTTCCTCTGCCTCACAGGAAGAGATTTTCAGACTTCCAGTGCATCCTTCAGCCTGGACATCCACCTCTGCAAACCTCTGCCATTCCTGAACAGGCATTCCTTTCCTCTTAGTCTTCTCTAAAATCACACTCTTTGTGACTTTACCCTTGAGAATTTATCACTCCTGTGGTAAATTCTGACATCAGAATGTAACCAGAACCACAGGGATGCCCTGGTCAGGGGCCAGCAGGGGTTACTGGGACAAAACCAGGAAAAAGGATCCATTCAGGAGCAGATACAAGTCTGGGGTGGGAAGTGGAAGCAGAAAGATGGAAACTATGGACTCAGGACATTGTGGGATGCACTATGGTGGATAGCAGGGGTAAGGCCATCAGAGGGAATTCTTACCCATTTCAGGGCTTGGCAGCCTCATTGCCAAAGTGTTTGCCCAGAACAGAACAAATTAAAAATCAGAAACACTGGGAGAGAGCACGGAGCAGGGAGAGCCAGACAGAAATGTCACCATCACCATAACAACAGAGTCCTCATTTTGTTCTCTCACTCCTCAGCTTTGTTTTCCAGTTTAGAATTGCTGTGGCAGAGAGAGGTAATTTCTTAATTGTGTCTGTCTACTCCAGGAGAAATCAGTCTGTATAAAGACAACAAAAATGCCATTTAAAGGCACAACTGTAATAACAAAAATTTGAGATTATTTGGGTTGGGCCTATTTTATGTTGAGATATTTCAGTGTGGCTGAATTTGAGGCTGCAGCTGATGAATTCAGACCTGACTCCACTATTGTTGCTTCTTCTAAGTCAGTTAATTCTTCATTGACCCTCTTTCAAAAATGGAATTGCATTTATTTCCTTAGCTCATCAGAGAATTTTAAGCACCGATTTATAAAATGGACATTGAGCATTTTAACGAATAAAATAATTGCTCAGGATTTTTTGAGGTTTGATAAACACCATGCAGCTGCTGAGCTCTGGCCAAGGGTTATTCTTTCCATGGGTTTTTTCCCAGGTTTTGCAGAAATTACTGGAGTTTTCTTGTATTATGCTTCAAGAAGATATGGCAAAGCCTGGCAGCCATTGTCACCTGCCCTGTCTTGGTTTATAAACAGCACTGTGATGTTTATAAAAATTAAAAAAAACCAAACAACCACTGAACAAAACAATTCCTGTGGTTTTGTTCCTCCCAATTTCTAGTTTTCACAGTGAAAGGGTTCAGATAATATCCCTTTAACACTACCAGCTAAAGGATAAATGGCTCTGGTATAGTCAGCATCCAACAGGGAGGGACACAGAGGGGAAAAAAACCCTGGGGCTGAAGGCAGGGGGTGGGGAAACCCAAATTAAAGGAGCACAGATCCCTTGGGCTGTCAGCACTGGAGATGCAGGAAAGGAACCAGAGTTTGGCACAAAGAAAAGCCCTCTGTCATTCCTTGTACCCTTCTTTTATTCCCTGTGCAGCTGATGGGCTGAGGGAAAAGGGAGAAGTTGGAGATATTCAGAATTTATGGAGGTCCTGTGAGAATAAAAGCCACCCAGGGTCCAGGGAGAATCCTTCAAGTGTTTTTGTAGCTCCCAGAACTGTGATGCAAGCACTTGGATGAAACTGTGATTCCTCTGTCACCTCATCTTGGTGCCTGGAATGTCTAAAACACGGAGGTTATTTCTGCTTCCCTAAGAATTTACAGTTTTTCTGTATGGACATGGAGACCCTGATCACTGAACAATCATTGAGTTGCTTGTGGGGGAAACAAGAGGGAAAGGGAATTTGAAGTAGTGCACCTCAAAGTTCTGAGGGAAAGGTCCCACCAGGAAAATCGCTGAGCGCCAAGAGGAGCAGCAATTTCCTTTGGGGAGCAGCCCTGCAACGTCCAATTCTAACTCACACCTTTTTTTAAAAAGGGAATAAATAACTTCTCCACAAACTTTAATGACCACTCCTATTTTTGTTTCAGTAGCTTAAATATTTTTCTTTCAACCCTAGGAAGGGAAAGAGCCGGGGCATTTCGGGCTGCTGTCCCCCAGATTTGCTGCTGTCATTTGGGCACTCCAGGAAGAATTTGCTGCAAAGCACTGAGGAGCTCTCCTGAAAATCAATAATTTTGTTGCCTTCTGCCCAATTAATTCAGCCATCAGATCGAGGTGAGCAAGATCTTGTACCTGTGCAGAGCCATTGTCAGCCTGAGTGGGATTCCTCAGCCTTCCCCACTTAATTCCCTTTGCAGGATGAGGCTCCTCAGGAAAAAGGTCACAGAATCACAGAATTATTTAGATACGTGATATCTAAATATCATATATGAGATAATATTATCATATGTTATTATGACATAATAATATGATATAATATTATGTATCATTTGATATAATATATAATATATATTGTATTATAATACATAATATATATAA